>WSYH01000079.1:135000-176757 GCA_036426205.1 Ascaphus truei | reverse complement strand
GTACGTGCAATACTCACCTTTATTTTTTATAAAACTATTTAAATATACTACACTATGGTTTTTTTTGCGCTGTTCTTTTTTTGTTTCTCTTCCTAAATATTACTTTTATGTCTGAAGCACTTATTCCCATGATCTGTTATTTGTATTATTTTTTATTTATATGATTGTCACGTGTATGACTACTGTGAAGCACTATGTACATTAATGGCGCTATATAAATAAAGATATACATACATACATATGTGTGAACAATTAAGAAAATAGGTATTCATGTGTCCCTGAGAAATATAAATATGTTATTCTTTCTATAAGTGAGAGTACTTCTTGGGAAAGGTGAAAGTTAAAACTGTCAGGCGATGTACATTAGCCTGGGGGAAATTACTGATTAACTCAGGCCCAACTCCTTACAGAGATCAACTAACAATGATCATAAAGGAGCAGTCTTTTTTTAAACATTTTTTTTCTTTTTATTTTATTTTTATGATATTGCAATCCAGAGATAACAATCTCCAAAATCATGGCAAAACCAAGAAAAAGGTGATTAAGTAAACAAGAAAAAGGTGATTAAGTCCTGCACACTTATGTTTTAATAACACCTTTGAGAAATTGAAAGCATGACTTGCACACTAAGGCTGCGTCTATACAGCATGTGGGCGTGTGCACGTGGAAGCGGGAGGGGACGCGCGATTCACGTGAAATCAGTCAAAACTGATTTCTTGCACGATAGGGCGGTCACATGAGCGGTTCGCCAATAAGGGCATCACTGGCCCAACCGTGACATCACTGGCCCACCCATAGACACACCCCCGGATGCACCCGCTTTCCCTCAGCCTCCGCACGGCTGCAGTGTCTATGGACGCAGCCTTAGGCCTCGGACATAGTAAGCGCTTAGGTGCTGCTGCTCGCTCTTGCTTGCTGCCGCTCGCTCTACCAGGAGCTTTTTGCTGTCCTGACAGAGGAGACAGCAAGCGCTTGGGAGGCGGGTATCACTGTGTGTGTGTCACTTGGTAGCCGTCAGTGTGTGTTATACTACACTATGGTTTTTTTGCGCTGTTCTTTTTTTGTTTCTATCAAAATTTCTAGTGAAAGATTACAAAAAGTTGCGAACATTTCCAACACAGTTTTGCACATTTCTAATGATCTTGATCACATACAGTATACAGTATGTTTCCTTTGGCTGTCCTTTCTGTTTACATCTCAGGTTGCCATGATCCAATTTGTGCCAAAATACAAATATGGACATTAAAGTTCCTAAACTTTCCAACCTATATGTGAAAAGGAACATATGACTTATTCTTCGCTGATATTTGTACAATTGTATCTACTGCCAAATATACACCAACAGCCTATTGTCCTACTGCTGCAGTATATAGATAGGGAAGATATTTCTGTACAAACCACATAACCTTTTTTTGTTTACAATCTAATTACCAAATACTGAAAGACACTTCAGACAGATGGATTAATAATGATTGCTAGTAATATGAATTTAATTATAGAATCCACTTGCCATGACTCCATTAGATATTCACTGAGTTAAAAATTGCAGTATGGATTAATTAAAATAAAACATTTTACAGCTGCAAAATTCTTCAACATATTACCTAACGCCACCATCATTAATATTCTATTATAGGTGATCAAATTATAATAGCTCCACACTTCCCAATAAGCATGAGATAGTGAGCTGAATGTTGACCCTTAAGTATCCGCTATCTTTCTACCCGCTATCCGCGTTCTTTTAATGTAACCATGTATTTTTTTATAACTCTGTGCCCAGGACATACAGCTCAACCCCGTTATAACGCGATCCGTTACAACGCGAATCCGCTTATAACGCGATGTAAGCGAGGCTCCCAATTTTCTTATTTATGAATACTTTACAACACGATTATTGGTATCTTAAATACTTTATTGTACAATGCATACAACTGTACATTATTTCTAACGCGATCCTCTTATAACGCGATGTGATTCTTTGGACCCCAAGTACAGCGTTATAAGGGGGTTGAGCTGTACTTGAAAACGAGCGGTAACTCTCAATGTATTACTTCCTGGTAAAACATTTTTTATAAATAAATACATAATCTGCTTTTATATTGACTTTGAATTTTGCTCTACGGCTGGAGCACACAGAAAATATTGAAATAACTTTATGTATTCATAACTGACGAATTCTCCATTTTCTTTGAACTTTTTCAAATGCTGCTGCAAATGATAATGAGTCAATTGATTAATTTACAGAATACTATGTCGGTACAACGAGAAGCAATTTTAATTGAGAAATGATTTACCATTATGTTAAGCTAATTCTTGACAATATTTTGCAATTGGAAATCTATTCTGAATATTTATTATGCGTAAAATGCAAGTCTAAAATAAATCTGTTACATGCAGCTCATGCTAAGTTAGAATGTTTCTAGGTTTTGTAACATATTCCCATGGTGGCTGCTTTTGTTATTGAAAACTGCAGAATGTTAGTTAATTGGAAATGGATTCTCTTGGCATCAATGTATTAAAGAACTTGACATCAGTCTTTGTCCCTATTGTACCAAATAACAAGTTGGGCTTATGGGAGAAATAGGATGAATCAGAGAATGAATTAGCCACATATAACATATTACAGTTTAAAAAAATACTTGCCATTATTTTCCCCATGAAGCTGCTTGATCTGACCCGCTGGTTAAAGAGGCGCACACTTTACACGTGTCGAATATTGTGCTCTTAAAAAAAAGAAATGTTGGACCTGGAAAACAGCCATTTCACATGTAATACAGGCATTATAGCAGCGGTGCGCAAACTGGGGGGCGCCCCCCCCAGGGGGGGGCGGGAGAGTTTGTAGGGGGGCGTGGCGGTTTCAGAGGCTTCTTCTTACTACTCGATAACTAGACAGACATTTTCGGGTTCTCGGCATAAGTAAACTGACCTACCAATCTGCTCAACTAGTTCATCCAAACGATGATTTTCCACATGTGTACATGTGTTCTCAATGTAATAATAACAGTCATTCTGAATATATAATTGCTTTACTGGTAGAAATGAGGTAATGCATTGTATTGCAATTTAACATTGGAAGGTCTTTTGAGGATATGGAAGAATAATTCCTGCGCTCCTACCAATTTGGTCTAAAATATACCAGTGACCTGTTTACATTGAGAACCTAAGTCTGTGTAACACAGGAGTCATGTGGTTGCATCTTTTGATCAAAACACGATTCAAGCCGCCAACCTTGTCAAGGTAACCTCCGTTTCGCAGGAACCTGCCCTGAATATGTCAGTTCTTATTGTTCTATGGACTAAACTTTGTGAAATGTGTGAGAATACCCTGAAGGCGTTAAATAAAAGCATATGCTTTTGTGATTTAGTGCAATTAAAAGCTGGCCAAAGCCAGTATCAGAGTTCCCTTATTATAAAGGTGAGCTGTGGGGGCACAAATACCTTACTGTGAAATATTAAAACTTACACACATTTCTTCTTTCTGTCAGACATAGACACACCTGCTCTTCAGTGGACGGTGATGTGTAGACTGACAATGAGGTGTATAATACCTTTAAGCTAATTGGATAATGCTAATGTGTAAGTTTTAATATTTCACACTAGGGTATTTGTGCACTTCTCACTGACCCCTCTGGTGGCATACTGGAAAAATGCCTTATTAATTAACATGTACGTTGTGTTTTGCAGTAGGCAGTGTACATAGACCAATGATTCTGTGGTTTATAGGCCATTCATGGATAAACTAGGTCGGTAGAAGGGTAGGCGAAAGACTGTACTATCTGGGTATGTGTGCGGGTGGTGGAGGGAGAAGATGAGAATAACAGACATACATTACAAAGGGCTATACAGGAAAACGTTGTCCACCTAGCGGCCATAAAGCTGGACAAAAAGAACACAGCCTTGCAGTAGGCGCTAGATGTCTTAAGCTGGCAGCAGGTGACAGCCACAGTTTAGAGCAGACTTCAGTCCCAACTGAGGGGTCAGTGGGGGGCATTATGGTGGCACAAGCCAGCCTGGACAGGAAATGTGATTGGTAATCTAGGCATACCATTACCCAGTTGGTGCGATGGTGGGCTCTGTGTGCCAGCTGTACTGTTGGGCCTAGGCACCCACGGCTTGTTACTAAGTCAATGCATCTAGGGAGGGGTTTAGCTAGATGCCTCTCTGTCTAGGACATCATCCAGTCATTTTCATCTTGTGTTCTTAAAAGTTGTTGGTCTGACCAAAGCAGTTTGCCTAGTTTTAGGACTGATTGAAGACCGAAGATCTCGTCATGAGACCCCACGACAGCATTTGACGCTGCGTTGCCATGGTGACGTGTCGCAAGCCACCCCCCACCATTTAATAATGCCTTGGGGAAGAGCGAGGGGTCTCTGCAACCGCTGCACATCCCCTGAAAAATCTTGCGACCCCCAGTTTGCGCACCCCTGGAGTAAGGGATTAATATTAACTCATTGAAAGTACTTGCGGGGTGTGAAGGTGAGTTGGCTAGAGTAGCCGTGTGTACTAACCCTGGTTGCATATCTAAGTCATGTGCTCACCAGTGTGCTGTTCGTGACAGATGGTATATGGGGATGGATTGAGGGGGAGGGGGAGATATATGCAGTCTTGGTCCACTTCAGTTTAATATTTTGGTGCTTTGAATGAAACTGCCAAGAACTGTATGCAGTTCGCCAGCTTGTTAATCCAATATGTTATATTTGATGCAGAGTGGGTCAGAGAAGTTTATTTGCCAAATTGTTAAAACAAGCAACATTTGACATCATCTTATAAAATGTGTGTTGGGGCACTCCTGCTATAACCACTCTCCAAATCGCAAGCTGGTGTTCTTGGCAAACAATAGATTAAGAATACATTTATACAGTACATTGATGCTTATAAACCCTAGTTCAAAATGCCACCCCAAAAATCAATTGTATTGCAAAATGTGCAATTATTGTTATTATTTACAGTATATTCTGTAGCCCCTGGTTCAGCTTCACCAGTCTGAGATATATATCTAAAATACCATTGTTAAAAACAACCTGTTGAGAGTTAAAATGAAATCCTTAATTTTTTATGTCATAATTATAAATAATAATAACAAATATAAATAATAACACATATTTTTCTTTAAAAAATATTTTGTATGTGGTACTAAAAAAACATAATTGTAAACAAAAATAAACAAACTTAAACAGAGACTGACTGTTATCTGGTATGCATAAGAACAATTAACTTTGACACATCCCATCCCCAAGAACCCTTCATACTGTACATAGCCCTTTCTCCATAACATCTGCCTTCAGGCAGCCGTGAAACAATGCTTTGACAGGATTTGGCTGTGGTCACTCTTTCATCCCAAAAGCTATTGCCGTGCAGACTAACCCCAGTCACCATTGATCCATGTAGGCTAATATTGATTACATCTTTGAATACAGCTACTACTAAAACTAAGAGTTTAAGAACAAATAGCACTCAAAGTCCACCTTGAATTTAGTTCAAGGTCAGTGAAGAAGATGAATTGTAGTTGGAGTGCTGGAGAATTATGTAAGAGGGAATGATGCAGACATATGGATTGGATGTTGACGTTTAGCTTTGTTTTCAGATGGGACTTTCCCTGTCCAATTAAAATAGAAATGTTAGCGAGCTTTATATCCTGACGTTTCCAATTGTAAATTCAATTTGGGGGCGTTAGTGCATCACATAAATAAAAGCCAAGAATAATGTCTAAACGAATATATATACCAATTGAAATTCCCCATTTATCAGAATGAAATGCACCAAAGGGACTTTCGTGTAACGGATTAAAAATCACCTGTTGAGTCAAAAAGGAAGCCTAACTATTAGGAAATACATTTTACTACTGTATGTATAATTAACAATAACGTTGAAAAGTGCTGTAAACAATTTTATACTTTTTTTTCTTTTTTCCATCCATTTTTTTTCAATAACAATATTAAGTATAACATGTTTGGCTGAACTGGCTGCTATGTGATGGTGGAAATAATTTTTCTGCCAATACAGCTCAATGAAATGTAAGCCTGCCTCGTTTAGCACCTGTTTTTATCTGCCTTCCCTCGCTGGCTAGAAAACATCCGTTTGGTTTGCTTGTCTCATAGCTGAAATGTCGCCATCATGGACTTCTTTTCCTTTTAACTCTCTGCAGATTTTTAGAATTGTGTACCACAGGGTTTTGCTTGCACTGCTCTCTATTATCGCAAACCAGTACTGATACACGTATTTCTTTTACTTCTAAATTTGACATATATCATGATTAATAGAAAACACAGACAAGTCTGCTAACTTAAGTCACTTGAGTATCCAGTAATGTTTTTTTGGTGTGCTACTAGTTTGGCCATTTTGCCAATAAACTCACCATATGAAAATTATTTGGAGCACACTTTCCATGGCATCAATCTATCAAGTTGCTTTTCTATACTTTTTTCCAACTTGTCTTATTAAGCAGCGAGTCTTTTTATAAAAGAAAAGCAGGACCGTATATAGATGTTACTTGCTGCATATTTCGTGTGAAGTAACTCTGTTCATCAGTAGAAATCACCAAGTCATAGATAGCGTGACCCAGGGCTCCTCAACGCGGCCCCCCCGGGCACCATGGCGCAGGCCAAGCCTTTTATTGGTGCCAGCGACTGACTGGCCAACCAGTCGATAATACAGCGTAGATCAGGGGTCTCCAACACGTCGGTCGCGAGCTACCAGTAGCTCGCCGGCTGCCAGCGAGTTGCGCGCCGCCAAGAGAGAGCAGTGCCGGACAGCAACTGCAACAGCAACTACGTGCCACTCACTCGTGCCGGAAGTCGTGCCCAACTTCCACATCCGCTAGCGGGACTGGCATGGCACTGGAGGCCTCCCCCTAAGGTAAGTGTATTGTGTGTGTGGGTGTGCGTGTTTTATCGGTTGGTGCCCGCCACTCTCTCCTGTACTCTGAAGTGTGCCCTTGGGCACCAAAACGTTGGGGACCCCTGGGACGAACCATATCATTTACAATGTATCTAATATCTAAAACATGAGAAACATTTCTTATGGATGCCTGGAGTTTTCGCTCACTGAATGAATGCATCTAAACAATTGGTTTAAAGCATCTGTCGTTTCACTCAACTTTCTTTTAACTTATTTCCAAGTAATTTCTTATTTTTTCCCCTTTGTAAAGTGTTGATTTGGTTGGCTAAGTTTCATATATTTAGTTAATTAGAGCTAAAGCCATAAAGTAGCTTTACCCAATGTGTATTATTGCCGTCCTGTATATATTACTCCAGCACTGCCGGTTTTAAACAAGGACATGCATTTTTAGATATGTACATTTGTGGAAGTACAGTACTGTATAAACTTAAACGATTTTACATGATAGAAGCACTATTTGAGTTAACTGTGAGCTGTAGTAGAAAGTGCTTGTTGCCTCTTTCCCATTTATATTTCAGACATGATGTACGTTTGCACAGCGGTCTAGAAAAAAAACATCTGCAGATTGTGTCAGTTTCCTTGTCTAAGCTGTTACTTCAATTGGTTATAAGGTGTCCACATGTGTGATATTATGTGATTCATCCAGTATTTACTGCATATGGGGCACAGTTAGTGAGAACAGCCTAATCATAAAGAAAATGACTCACCGTCTACACTGTAAAACGAAATTAAATGACACTTGGAATGAAAGGATCAGAGCCTGAAATCCCTTCTGTGTCTCAGGGTAGTGAACTTAGAGTGCGGAACAATACATTCTAACTTTGAACCTTACAAGTATAACATAAACAAACCGGCTTCAAAAGATTATATATATATATAAATATATATATATATATATTTCATATATATATATATATATACAAAAAGTAGCGCCGAAGATAGGCAGTTTGCTAATAGAAAATATCAATAGAATAGGTGAATGTGTTGAGTAATAATTTATATAATTGTGTGTATAAAAATAAGTGATGTCAGATATTCAATCAGTGAAAATGTAGAACGTGTGAGACAACATGTGAACAAACAGAACAAATACAACATAAAACATATACAAAACCTCTCTTCCAAATAAACGTCCAGAAAGGCAAATCTTTCAAGTGAATAATAAATTAAGGAGTCCGGGCTGCTTTTCTAGATGAACCACATCCAATGGCTAGGACCTACAAAGAGAAGAAAACAAAAAGTGCGCGCTCCATAGCATATAAAGGTTTTAATAAAAATGGATGGGGGGAGGGGGGAACAAGCGCACTTACTAACGTATGCGATAAAATGAGCATATGTGATTCAGAGATCACCGCCAACAATGTCTGCTCCAGATCACGACGTCTTCTGGTGGTGACACACCCACAGCGTGAGAGGAGGGATCCCGTCGGTAAGATGTTTAAACCAGAGGAGGCGGGATAGAGCCAAAGTGTAATCACAAACTGCTTTCTGTAATTCCTGGGATCTTGCCAAGCGCACTGAGTCCGTTCAGATCACAACGGACCCTTGCGTGATGGCATAAGTGTCAGAGGTAGGAGTCCTGACGCGTTTCGTCACATATAGCGACTTTTTCAAAGGATGACTGGGTAGCGAATATGGGTACTATAAATACCCCCCTTGTTGCTAAGCAACGTAACTTACACACATGATTTTCAAATAATGTAATAAAAAGGCTGATTAGATCAAACTAATACACACAAATAAAATACAAGCCAAATTAAATCCATGAATGTACAAACAGAACACAACACCAAACATTAACTCTAAAGAACATCAGAAAACAATGTACATACATTCTAAAAATGATTAGACAATGATTGCTATAAACAGTGACCGAGACAAGGATAGAGGCAACACAACTTATTGTAAAATGATATAATATTGTATATAAAGAAAGGAACTGAGGCAACAGGACCGGACTGAAAACAGTGCAGAAAAGCAGCTCCCAATAGACTTGAGGATAATATTATATAATCCAACAATAAATAATGTGATAAATGTAGATATAAACTACCTATACAGTGAAACACAATTGTATATAAATGTAGAATAGAAAAATACATATGTATATATAAAAATCTTAGTACTTGTGCAAATAAATATGAAATTCTTAATTTATATAAAAAATATATATATACATTAATAAACAAAAATGTGGGACTAGATAACTGGGAGGACAAGACAGAGAGCTCTGTCCCAGTTATCTAGTCCACAATGTGTATTTTTTATATAATTAAGAATATCACATTTAATTTGCACAAGTACTAAGATTTTAGTTACAGTAGGTTTTTATTTTATGGTTTGTTTGATTTGCCTCTTTAAGGGCCATGTGCCAATCTATGTTTCCTGCTAATAAAACAGCAAAAGTGATATTCCTATGTCCTGGTTACTCAATACACCAGTGTTACCAGCGCTGACCCACATCGAAAGAGATGACGGGAGAGTGTGCCTTGTCACAATATATACCGCATATACATATATATACACACACACTGCACAAGATCTGACTATGACCCATCAAAATCCAACAGTGGCCAAAGCTGGAAACTCTTGGGAAGAGTACATGAAAAAAAGCCCTTGGCTACTCCTCACCAGACCATCTCTTCGTCACGCTCTCTCCCTCATTAAGGTCCCTATTAAATATGCTGGGGATCAGGAAGTAGCTTCACAGCACATCGAATAAGACCCTAAGGTGCTATTTCTATTCTATATCTGTCGATCTGACCATTTTCTCCATTGATGGCAATGAATATTTTGACGCTGCCTGAATGGCCACTTCGTCCCGTATAGAATTGCCCTCTATGTATTTATTCAAATCTTAACAATTGTATTTTAGTGACATCACATGGCACTGATACTTTCAGTGACAATTATTTAGTGTACAAGACACATTCTTGTTGTGCTTATTTGTACATGCTCTATCATTGCAGCTTTGGTTCCTGTAGTTCATGGGACCATTGCACTAAAAGAATACAAACTGATCGAGCATAGGACGCGAAGAGCCAAATTTCTTGACTGTGATGCAAATCAGTTAGCCAATTAAATTGCTCTATTTTACCACTCCCCATATTGCTTTTGGAGCAATCTATATTACAGACGCATGTGCAAACTGACTCTTAGCATTGCTCTTATTGTACTTCACACATAACCCCACTCAAATTAAAATCTAAAGTTGCAAAATTCAATATTTGTTCATCAAAACATTATTTTACTTTTTATTTACTGGGTAATGTCAGCATACATATCGTAGACTTACTCTTGTGCAAGGTATCTGAATAAATAATGGAATATTTAAGAAAAACATAACCGCTCTTCCCGTGGTTTTAAAAACAATAGGAAAATCCAATCAAATGTCAGGTTTTGATACTCCTATTTTGACAACAAATCTTATTAAGCAGCGATTCAGACAAAATAACATTCATTGTTTTACATTATCCATGAAATGTGTTATACAGTACATACAAATAATGTTTAAATATCTGTTCAGTTAAAGGTTGCAGAATGGATATACGTATGCATACAGTGCATTCATCTGTTATTTTATGATGGAGCCAAAAATATTTTCACTATTTTACAATGCATTGATAAAACTAATTAGCCATATCATTAGTGCTAGAGAATCCTCTACCTGAAATATAATCATTAGGCATAAACAATGCCAGTGTTTACGCTAACTAGAGAGGGCTGACATTTTCACCAGAATTCAATTCCGCTGTGAGAGATGGGATAGGGAGAGAGAGAAACCTATTTTACTAGAGTCTCGAATTCTATATATATCCCCTCAAACCTCCCTCCAAATAACATAGGGAGAGACTCTCTCATATGAATTCTGTCTGCAATGAATCTTTTGGAGATATCCGGTTGAATTATTTTTGTAATGCCCAATCCGCCTTCAGATTCCGGTGCGGGTATCACATTTTTGTAAAATCGGTGTCTAAAATAAACTGATAACTGCTTGATAAGATGATCAGATTGGAACTGACACAGTGGTACGGATGTTTAGCAAACCTTTTCCTTCATTCACTACTTTGCAACATCCTACTAGAGAACTGACCGGCACTCTTATATGTCTGTCACGTACGACACCCCTGAGAGCATGTGACCTGCATACGGGACAAGGGTTAATACTCACGCTCGCAAGCGCTCCCACTTTTCACCTCCGCAGAGGTCCCTCAAATGGACAATATCTCCTCTACAGAACAAGGGATAATACACAGCTCGCAAGCCGTTCCACTCTTCACCTTTGCAAAGGTCCCTCAAATGATTTAACATCTCCCCTAAATCCGTCCCAATATACCACCATCACAAACAGCACACAAGTGGGCATCTGACTTAGATATGCAATCGGGGTTAATATACACAGCTACTCTAGCCAACTTACCTTTCTCCTCCGCAAAGGTACCTCCAATGAGTTAACAGTAACAGTAACTCAATTGCAATCATATTTATACACTGCTACCACCTGGGATATGCAAATAAGATGTAAAATTAATATTTGGCAGGGGATCAGATCCCTGTTTATTACAGCAAACACTATGCACTTTTAACATACAACAATCAGTTGTAGCAAAATGTGTCTGAAAACATAAATACTCTTTCCAGAGTGTGCAACAGTTCATTCAGAACCCAAAGCATTTCTTATTAAATGTTTTCATATATATAAAAATACAGCGCTTAGATTACAGAAAAAAGTATTACAAAAAACATACAGTTACAATAAAATGCAGAACAGTTTCACAAAATAAAAAGGAAATAACATAAAAGAAAATCTATACATCACCATATGTCATATGTTTCCCCCCAGAGAGGTCACTGGTGTAGGGGATGAGATATCACGTGTTTTGTCCAAAACACTCATCTGGTGAAATCTAATTTTCATAATCTTTTTGTTAATCTTTAAGTAGTATTCTTTCCCATTGAAACAACATAAACCCAGCCCCTGTCGTAAATCAGATGTGAGATTGACAGTTTTACGACAGAGTAAAAAACCTACCAAATGACGTTTAAATTAAACCCTTGCATATCGAAATGTATCCATAACTTTCCTTAACTAATACTTACACACACATGAGTCACATCAATATATTCAGGCGCTCATGGCGGACGCAAAAAAACTAAACATGACCATCTTAATCCTAAATTTGAGCAGCAAATGGATATCTGTCTCTTAGTACCTGCTAGACCTGACGTGTCTGTAATCATTATGTGCCACTTGGTGCCACAGATTCACACATGTAATTCTTAGCATGTTCAGCAGATGACGTCACATGATATTCTCATTTTTAATAAAGTAATACTTTGGTTTGATACTTTCTTAGCCATCCCCCTGACCTTGCAGACCCCTCCAGAGAATGCCTTTGAAGCTATCTCTAAAAGAGTTATGTTTAGAAAGTTTTCCATATTTTATTCCCACCTCTGCCAGACAACTGACCTTATCTCGAGATGCTATCAGCAATATACAATCCATGTGGCCATTTTAAGTGGCCCATACAGGATAACCCACCATTTAAGTTCTGTTTGAAACCCAGCACCCACCCATGACAAGCCTGAGCATGTAATCAACCCAATATATATTGTAGTTTAACTTCAAACTGTAGCTCATTAACCTCTTGAAGAGACTGTTGGTTTCCTTAGACTCCATCCAGGCAGCAACTGGCCACCTCACTTCAACTCCGCTCCGCTTGTAGGTTTAAATAAACCGCCACACTCCAATGGTTTACAAAGGATTCTCCTGTACCTCAGTGCCTGTTGCAAAAATGTCCTCTAGTGCAGTTGATAGGTATTTAGGATATAGACATAAACCTTACACGTTTCTTTTTGTTTTTATATATATATATATACAGGTAAACCCCATTATAGCGCGGTCCTCGGGGTCCACCGCGCTAGTAACGGGGTCGCGCTAATTTAAAAAAATAAATTGCCGCTGCGCACCTGATCGACGCTCCGGTCTGGTTGCTAGGGCTGCCTGGTTACCAGGGCTTGTGACAGGTAGGCCGGACCGGCCTGCGACACACCCGCTATGCCACCTCCTCTTGGCCGGTGAGCGAGCTGCTCCTGCCCGGCTCCTCCCTCCTGGCCCTGCGGCTCCTTCCCAGATTAGATCCGCCTCCTGCCTGGCAGTGACGTGTCCCCTACCTGGCAGCTTGTGCGGGGTAAGGAGAGGTGCAGTACCGGGGAATGAAGATCTGGGCATGCGGTGTGAGAGGATCTGGAGAGCTGAATGGGTAGCGAGGTCCCCTTTGCGTCTCTCACATGTGTCCCGACACCCCCCCCTCCTCCCCACACCCCCCTACTGACACCCCCCCTCCTCCCGACACCCCCCCTCCTCCTGATGCCAGCTCTGCTCCGATCTCAGCAGCCGACACCAAAAGGTAGGGAGGGGGAGTGGGAGGTGTGGTGTAGTGTGCTGTGAGAGTGTGTTGTGAGAGCTGTGTGCTGTGAGAGTGTGCTGTGAGTGCTGTGTGGTGTGAGAGCTGAGTGCTGTGTGTGCAGTGTGTGCAGTGTGTGCAGTGTAGAGTGTGTGCAGTGTAGAGTGTGTGCAGTGAGTGCTGGGAGTGTGTGCAGTGTGTGCAGTGAGTCAGTGTAGAGTGTGTGCAGTGTGTGCCTGTGTAGAGTGTGTGCAGTGTGTGCAGTGTGTGCAGTGTAGAGTGTGTGCTGGGAGTGTGTGCAGTGTGCTGTGTGCAGTGTGTGCAGTGTGTGCAGTGTGTGCAGTGTGTGCAGTGTGTGCAGTGTGTGCAGTGTGTGCAGTGTGCAAAAACAAACAAACGATTTCGCGGTATAACGGGGTTTACCTGTATATAAAATATAAAAGGTGGTGGGGAAAAAACCCCCACAATACATTAGATAAACTAGACTTAGATTTGCTCTGCAAATATAGTATTAAAACTATAAAACTAAAGAAAAATGAGGTGCATGCGTTATCGGGAATGGCGGCTTAATAGATAAGCTCCGCTAGTTTCTGGCGCATTACAGATGTGAAACAACACATAAAAAACATTATAAAGCTGAATAAAGTACGATTACTACTGTCGGAACTACGGAGGATGACAACACGATCCCAGAAGAGACCACAAAAGCTTGATTTAAAGACCTACTTCCTAAACACAGAAATGGCGTGAGAAGGAGGAGATATGGCCCCTGCATCCAGCTGTGGCTCTGATGCTGACAGAGAGTCGGTCAGAGAGCGTAGCGATAGCCCAGAGAAACAGGTGATCAAGGGAGGTATCACAAAGCTATTCAATGACAAAGTCTTTTTTCCAGGGAAAAATGAAAATCCTAAGAAAAGATATTAATGCTATCGGAGATTGCACAGATGAGCTAGATAAAAGATTGGATGTTACCGTGAAAGCACTCAAAGAGAATGTGAGTGAAACAGATTGCCTGAGAGCAAGAATTAAAGAAGTGGCTGAGAAACAGGAAGATGCAGAGAACGGGGATCTCAGAAATAACATTAGGATAAGGGGAATTCCTGAAGCTGTCACAGATATAGAAGAGTTAGCCTCAAAATGGCTGACCTCTATATTACCAGGGAAAACACAGGCTGAGTTGCTAATTGATAGATGTCACAGGGCGCTACGAGCGAGGCCTCAAGCAGATAACCCCCCACGAGACATGATCCTGCGCTTTCACTATTATAAAGTGAAGGAAGACTGTCAGATTACTAGAAATACCCCACATTGCATGTTTGAGGGGACCAAAATGCAAATTTTTCAAGATATCTCCCCTGTCAGACTAGGAAGAAAAAGAGGGCTGCAACCCATCACGAACATTCGTAGAGATAAAGGAATGCGGTACCGTTGGGCTTTCCCCTTTTCCCTACTGGTGATAGAGGGTGGCAGAGCCTATACATTAGAAGAACTATCTGAGGGTGAAGAATTCCTGCAAAAACTTTGAAAAAAAAAAATAAAAAAAATTGAAGGGGCTTATACCTACCAGAATGAAGACGAGTCCTCCCTGGAACAGCCCTGGTCACAAGTGAGCAGGTCTGCTCGTGGCAGGAAGGAAAGAGCTGTTAATTGAAGCCAATCATCCAATTAAGGAATTAAAGACACTGTACCACATTGCTAATACAGAAAAAAAGATAGACTAAGATAGATCTTCTGTTTATAGAAGCAAAGAGAGCCTTGTGATGTGCCGGGACTTGGGAAGGATGAGATGAGCCAGGTTGGGTGAGAGAGCCAAGGAGCATTTCCTGAATCAGAGTTAGAGAAACAATGGAAAGAGTCCCTGCAGGCCAAAAAATCTAATGGACAAAATAGCAGGGCAGGGAGATTGTTGACTTGGAAGGGTCCTTGAGTATTTTAGATAGGATGTCTGAAAATAGTCAAATAGCAATGTGATCACAGGATGTCAAAATGTTATGCTTAGATTGAGACCGTGTAGAGTTATACACAGTCTGGTAGAGATCGAAATGACCAAAAAAGGATCAAAAAAGATCTACAAAATGATGCACTCAATACATAATAGTTAGGCAGTAATAATGGACTATAATGGTCCTCCCCATAAATATAGGGTGAGACAGTCAAAGTACTGTTGTAACCAACTGTTAAAACATCAAAATAATAAAGTTTTAATATTTTCTAATTACAATGAACACAAACAACTGAAGTATATACATAGAAAATATAATAAATGTAAAGTAAAATCCTCATTGTGGTGTGGATAGTGGAGGTAAAGGATAATAATCATCATCATAGAGTAATCTAAATTAATCCTAAATAACACTCCAAAAATCAAGAGTAAATGAGTGGAAACTGAGGTGTTAGGGTATTACCCTAGTCTTAGAATTTCTTCTAAGTCATCAGCTCTGACATAGATATCCACATAGTTTTAACCTAAATAGGTCTCCTGAGTGTAACTGGTACAGATGTATACAGATCAACAATCACAAGTGCAGTATATTCATACAAACTGTAAAGTATGACAAGTAAATACAAATGTGAGTAAAGCTGACAAGGTGTAAAATAACCCGTTACTGAAAGGGTACAAGTGACCTAAATGGAAGGCATATCAATGTATCACAGTTGCTATATATACAACAATGTAGCTGCAAGACTGGGTGTATAGCTACTAGTTCCTCATAAAGGTAGCAGTGTGGTATACAAAATACCCTGTCTATAAGAGGCCAGGAGAACACATGGGTCACAGCGGACCACCCCGCAAGTAGACAGACAAGTGTGCTAGTGTATCGTGTGTAGTAGCACCGTGTATCGTGTGTAGTCAGTGTGTAGTGTATCGTGTGTAGTCAGTCAGTCACCGCGGACCGCCTTGTAGACAAACGGAGCAGTACGCTCTTATACAAGCCTGCAGCTCAGCATAGCGTTGTGGTACAGATGCCGTCAGCTGTTCTCCCAGAACCAGGGATGTCGCCACACCACAGCATCACCGCAGTGACACTTTACGCCGACGTACGTTTCGTGCGTAGACCACACTTCTTCAGGGAGGAGGAGCTTGGTAGTTAGAGTTATACACAGTAATAGTACTAAAAAGATTATGCACCGGGGACGTAGGAGAAGTAGGAGCAAACCGGTAGTCTCCATGTGCTAGTATTCCGGTGAGGAGAGTTTTCCCCAAATCATGAGTCACGGGAAGAGATATCTTCCTCCCCAAGAGCAACAGAGCTTAGGTCAAATACGACCAAGTTAGACACAAACATTGTGTTGTCTGTCCTTTTCTCCCGGTCCTCCCTATTGTGTGTTCCCTTCCCCCCAGTTCGTTACAGAGGCATAATGGTCTGAGAATGAAGAGCTACAGTCTAAATGGCCATGGAGTTCATGGCGAGACTACACAAGATCTGGTAAGCACATTGCATCATAGACACAAATGGCGATAAACTTTATCTCATATAATGTGAAAGGGTTTAATAATCCAAACCAGAGAAAAGTAGCATTCACAGATTACAAAAACAAGAAAGCAGACATCTCCTCC
The DNA here is from genome assembly GCA_036426205.1 of Ascaphus truei. Lineage (NCBI taxonomy): Eukaryota > Metazoa > Chordata > Amphibia > Anura > Ascaphidae > Ascaphus > Ascaphus truei. The sequence continues at coordinate 159,895 of WSYH01000079.1, read as the reverse complement.
TACAAGAGACACACTTCAGTAAATAAAACTTCCTAAAGTATCTAGATAACATTTATAGACAATACTATCTCTCCTTGGCACAGGAAAAGAAAAGGGGGGGTTGCAATATTATTCCATAACAGAATGCCCATTAAGGTAGAAGCGATGAAAAGGGATAACAGGGGTAGGTTCCTCATCCTAATGGGAACTTGTCAGGGCTGATGCCTAAAAGTAGCAAACTTATAAGCTTCCTGTGAGAATGACAAGGAGAAAGGCAATGCAAGGCACAACGGATTTAGGTTATAATCTAATTTATTAAGCCAAAAAAACCACAACGTTTCGACCTTGTGGTCTTTATCAAGTGAGACGAATCAGACGAGATTTCACGTAAAAAAAACTAAAGGAATATCTGAAGTCTGTGGCACAGAGTTAAAACACAAAAAGACCTCTGCTACTCTCCTCCTCTCCCCCTCCCTCCCTATCTTACCCTCCCAATGGGATATTCTATGTTTTTATGTTATCAGTGAAAATAGATTTTCTGCAGTTTAGTTAGGCATATACCTGCTAATACAGATTTAAACATTAAATTGTGGCCTGTGATAGTTTTCAACATACTTGGCGACCCTACTGTCTACTCATTGCTCTACCTGCTGAATCATTGCTCTACCTATGCTCAATATGCTGTCAATCATGGGGACGGAATTTGGCTTCAAAGAAGTTGTGTCTTAGACAGTGACGTAGGTAGACATGGGTTGGCCTCCGGACAATTTTTTTTTATTGTGTTGCCCGTGCATGTGTAATCATCACTTGTTTGCTGTGCTTGCGCGATCAGTACTTGCCGACTGCTCGTGCGACCTGCAAGCTCCGATCTCGCATGAGCGACCAGGAACTGCCGATTGCGCATGCGTGGTTGGCAAGTGCCGATAGCGCATGAGCAGCCGGCAAGTGCCGATCACGCATGCGCGGTCGGTAAGCGCTCTTCACACATGTGCAGTCGTCAAAATATGCCGGGACAAATATTGATTGGTCACCCTAGAGAGCGGGCCCCCAAGAGAGTGGGCCCCCGGGCTCTGCCCGGGCTGTCTGGACTATAGCTACGAAACTGGTCCTAGATCTACTGTCCAAAGGTATGGGGTGAAGCTGCCTTAATGGAGTAGTAGAAAGTAATGTATTTGACACACACTCCTTCTACATGCTAGATTAGAAGGTGATGCCATGCAGAGCAGCGATCAGCTGGTGAGATGATCTTTGGATCACATTCACATTTTTAGTATGTATATTAGTGTGTTGTCTACCCCCCTGTTCCCTTTCCCAGTCCTCCTCGTATACCCCTCTCTGGAGGAATATCTGTTTGGGTAGTTGCCTTTTGACAATACCCTGTTTAGTATGCTCTGTTTATTCAGACTTTCTCTTTTTACATTAAACTGTTTTCTGTTTGACCTTCATTGGTGTCAGCTGCTTATGAGTGCTGCGGGTACTCGTTTCATAATGTACAGTACAGTGATGATCTAGTAAAATGGTTAGTTCAATGCCATCCACACTAAAGGCAAATAAATAGAATATTACCAGTAAATGCATTGATGTACCATCTCGCTTGTTTGCATGACGTGTGCCTTGCTTAATGCTTTGTGGAATAGTTACTGTAAAGGCCTGTATTCTAGCAATGGGTTGGAATTCTTGAAATGTCTCATTAGGTTTCCCTATAGTCTCTCCGATTTATTTCCATACCTGAAGAATTAGGCCTCTTTCACTTAGGTTTTACTTATTTCATTTTTTTCTAGCAATATCTCCCATGTGGATTTTTTTTGCCAGTATAGGGGCCTATTCACTACACCACGATAAAATCAGAGCAATTCCGAGCGACTTTGCATTGTTTTACCGCACACTAAAAATGTGTGTCAAAATGGTATTCACTAAGAAAAAACACAATTTTTTTAAAAGTGCGGTCAAACAATGCAAGATCGTACTATTTGTTTTCTGTTTTTCTAAGTGTTATCGCACTGAATCTGTATGTTTAAGCTGCAGCCTGGAAGAGCTGCACAGAGACGCTGCGTCTCAATGCACGGCTCTTACAGGCGATCGGGCAGTTTAAATATGGATTTTAATACTAGTGTACGGGAGCAGGGGGTTTCCTGACCTGAACCGCATTGATTTTAGCCTCGGGATTCAAGTCCCGTTATGTGGTGCCGGAATCCCCGCCATTGCCCTGTTATCGGAGCTTTGTGAATAGCAACACAGGCAATATCGCACTTTAAGGGCATTTATAGTGCTATAAGCCACTTATCGAAGTTTAGTGAATGAGCCCCGTAGTTCCTTGTTTTCTAGTGAAGGGTCTGTTTTTAATTTTTTAAATGCTAGGCTTAGTTCTCTACTTACTTTGCTAAATTCCTGGCTGCTTTTGTTTTTTTTTTTAATCTGGAGACAAGCTATAATGTGACCCCTCATCACGGCTTTGGAAATTTTCCCAGAAGGGTATTGGGTTTGACTATGTGCCTTATTTGTTGTTCCATAGTCTTTCCAAGTTATTGTTCTGTACAGATGCACCGACGAGTATTCTAAAGCTTGCCTTAAACTTGCCTTGGAAAATCTGGGGCTATCACCAACTCGACCAAGGTACATGCTGGGTACATGCTGCAACATTTCAGTGGCATTTCTGCAGAGACTAATGGCCCATCGAATTAACATAACAGGGGTTCCTGGTAGTCCCATTCAGTTTGAATGGGACTGCCAGGGACCCCGCTGTTAATCCGATGGGTCATTAGTCTGTCTGCAGAAATGTCACTGAAATGTTGCAGCATGTACCCAGCATGTACCCAGCATGTACCTGGGTCTTGTTGGTGATTGCCCCAGATTTGTTTTAGAATACTTGTCGGCACTACAGTATTTTATAAAATTGTCGTGGTTAGCTTGATAATTTGGGAATCTCCATGTGCTGGGGCCCTGTCTGTCAAAGTCTAGACCAAAGTCCAGATGCACTGGTGCATGATCCGAAATGACTATTTCTCCAATACCCGAGTCATATATCTTTTTTAATAGAGCCTCATTGATGAGAAAAGCAATAATTCCAGAAAAGGAGTTATTTACGTTTCGAATAAAAGGTAAAGTCGCCTAATGTCCCCAGAGACTCTTTTGTACATTGCATGTTTCTGGTTTGACTATTGGTTCTAGAGGTAGAGATGATTGTCCCTGATCTATCCAGAAAGGGGTCCTGTATGGCATTCCACAGCCCCCAGTAGTGTTCAATTGCTGCTCTTGGATCTCAGTATGCTGGATGCTAAGCTTTGGGAAAATTCTACTTTGTGGTCATATGGTCCATATACATTTCCCAGTAGGTAATCTATCCCTTTTAATTTTATGTCTGCAGCTTTGAATCATCTTCCCCTACCTCCCTCAGATCTCATCACCTTGATAGGTAAGTGTGTGTTGATAAGTCTAACCCCCCTTTTTTTTCCAATAGCTGAAAAATATAAATGTGTCCTACTGTACCAAGCCTCTCTTGAGTTTTAAGTTTGCTTTCGAGTCTAGGTGCATTTCTTGTATATATGAAATATCGTTGTTGTTTTTTTTTTTAGGTAGTTCAGTACTTTCTGGCATTCCATCGTTTTTTTTCTAGATCGTCAAGTTTTTTCTACTGGATGTCTGGCAGGTCATCTTCCATTGTGCCAACTCTAGCCTCTGCCTCTTCAATCCTGGAAATGTTTGCTGTAAGTTCGTTTTTCAAATCATCAGTTGATTTCTTAATTTTGTCAGACCTTTGTTCAAGTTGTGGGAGAAGTTCTCTGGCTGCTGTCATGGCAATTAGTTCATGGTCTGATCGTGTTGTATGTGGGTAGGTGTCTACTGCGTTACCATCCCATTCTCTACCTGGAGCCTCGTGGCTGTCGGCCATCTAGGAGGTCTTTCTCCTCCGCTTCCCCTGTGGATAGAAATGGAGAAGTATTTCTCCATAAACTGGCAATGCTAGGATGTCGCTGCTGGATGGTGATTATTTTTGGTTGGATTTTTGTCGGTAGATAGCTGTTAATGCGTTTTACCCCCGGGGGACCAGCGGAGATCTTTTATGTATGTCTTTACTACCCTGGCACCATACCAGAAGTCTTTACCACCAATTTAATAAAAAAAAACACTGGTTTTACCTTGCGGTGGGTTTGTTGTATTATGGTTAACCTTTATGTTAAGAGTTGATTTTTATCTTTGCTTTCATATTCAGGACAGACTAAGAATGCAATACGTTGTTGATGAAATATCTTTAGAGACTCTAAGACAGAAAAATGTTCAATTGACCTTTTCACCCAGCCAACACGTTAGATTATAAGAAGGACATGCTTTTAGGCTTATACAATGACAACAAAAACATTTAGCAGAACACTGATCATTCTCAATGCCATCACATAACGTAAGACATGGCACAACAGCTCTTGTAAAAGCTGTGTTTACATTCAGAACTGAAATCCAGTCTCTCTTGTCAGGCTTTTAGCGCATCAAGTGTCTTCTGTCAGCATCATTTAAATAACTCATGTATGAAATGGTTGTATAGGACATGTCTCGCATTATTAAAAGGAATACAATTACGCATTTAACTGTACAAATAGTTTTAGAAACGTTTGGTGTTTACATGGAACGATATTTTAGTTTATTATATACTATTAAAATTGGTTCCTTTAACTATATATCTATCCACATATTCGAACTTGGATTTTAATTTAATTATATTTGAATTCTATCATGTTTATCATGAGTAATATAGTCTAACTAATATAATTGAACTTTCCTGGTTTTGCTATTTTGATGTATTGTTGTTCTATAATGTCAATTGATTGCTCTATACTGTCAACTAATTGTTTATCTATCCTTTTATTTTAGTATATACTACTGGTTATTAATTTAGTGATTTGTAGCCAAGCCCATCACTTGGGTTTTGTTTACTAGTTTTATTTAATAAAGTTGATTTTTTTAGTTATTACATTTTTAGCTATTACATTTGATGTATTAGTCATTTTCATAGCTGTATTTACATGTTTCAGTGTATTAACGTACATTTGTATATGTGCAAGGATTTTATCCCTATATGTATAAATGTATAATATTCTGCATTTGTACTAGGCTAGTGCTATAGTTAATAATGGCTATCATGGAGGTAGCACTTTAAGAGACAATTATGTGTAATGGTAGGAAGCCGAGGTAATACATATTGTGGGGATGAAGGGTATATATACTCGGCGTGATTAGAATCCAGATACAACCCCAGAAGAAGCCGACACACTGGCGAAACGCATTGGGCTTTTTGGACATTGAAGGCCACCGTACTAACCCATCGGCAATTCAGCAGACTGATGTCAGAGATCCCGGGTGGTCTGCTAGTGAGAGGAGCAGACTGAGGAAATTGTGCGCGTGTGAGCGCTCAGGACGGGCGGCTGATAAGACCGGAGTAGGGTTGGAGTGTGCCCCAAGTCACTCTCTGCACGCTACCAGTGGGGATATTGTGAGCTTGGCATTTCCCCTCTGTGTTGTATGTGTGTCAGAATAAAACGTTAATGCACCATATACTCTGTATTTGTGTTTCTTCCCCACATTAGGTTTTCTATGGAGGATTAACCCTAGATGATCCTGTTCGACGGAGCTATCTGTGACATGTGTTAACAGTGCTGGTATCATCCATCATTATATCACAATATATATTCACAAATCATTTATTTCACTTGAATCGGTTTGCGCCGTAGACACCAAACGTTCTTGTTGCGGTTAGGAGACCACAGGTGTTTTGGCTGCACCTGATTGGAACACTTTATCATTCTAATTGGTATTTGACCAATTTTTCACCGGTATCACGTTATAAGTTTGCACCTTATTTACTAAATAGTTATACAAATAATTAACCTATAATAACTAAAATAAATTGACACACAGAGTTCATTTCATCCCTTTAGACAGGAATCTATTTTTTCTACCTAATTAACTTGCTTTAACTCAAACGGTCAAAGGGTCGCCAGTGTTATATTGATCAGCCCATGATCAACACAAATGTAGTCTGTATGAGACGTAGTTAAGGACATGATCCTTGTGCTAAACACTGGAAATGCACTGTTTATTGAGTCAAATTAAGAGATTACAATCTGGGAGTCTACTAAAATAACAGAAATGATACAATGATTGCAAGTGAAACAAGTGAGGAAAATCCAACATAGGCTTGGATTCAAAAGAGATAAAACTGTAATTAATAGAAGCGAAATGGCAGATATTTTGCACACAACCTTTGTTTTCAATAATGTTTGTATTTATATTGAGATTTCAGTAGCATGTGGGTGCAACCATGGATTTAAACCAAAATGGAGTGTTTGTAGATAAACAAATAAATCATATTATTGGTGCACTACACTTAAGAGTTTCCTATTAGTTGCATATTATTATTATAGCCTCATAAGATGTAACTTTGAATAAATATACAGTTAGAATAAAGAAAACGTGCTCTATCTATATATGAAATCTAAAAAATGTGATCTATCTATCACACACTCACACCAGACCCTATCTGTATAATAGTCTGCGGGGTAGGGACCCCTGCTGTGTTCCTGTGGGGGGGGGGGGGGGGGGGGGCTGCATGCTATCATGGGGTCTCCTCTCCTCTATGCCTGAGTGATGAGATAATCATCCAGAGACAGAGGATCCACGGGGAGCCCTGACCCCCCCCCCCACCCGCCCCCCTCCCCTGTAGCCGGAGAGAGGGGCAAGCAGCCTGACATTTATTTATAAATGCACTAAGTCTGATGCATTTGTAATGTTTATAATCACCCTAAGTGCACTGAAGGAGTTAATTTATGTTTTTTTACATTTGTATTCATACAATACTGTAGCTAAGTTTAATTTGGGAATCAATTAACTTGAATTCAGTCATTTAGACTTTGAGCTAAAATCCATCATAATATTTCTTGACAGTTATTTCTATAGTATTTCATATCTTTGAAACAATATACAGGCCAAGTCATAAGCTGAAAAACTGACACACTGTGTCCAATCTTATCGGATTGTTCCGGCTCATACCGTACATATAGCTGAATTTCACATTGACGTCAAGAAAAAGCATCACCTTCCTCGTCATTTTGGACCATGGGAAGATGTTTAATCGGGTAAATAGCTACAGTCCTGCATGTTCCTTGAACCTCTGACATTGTAATATGGTTGACATTTCTCATAGGGATGAATAGCCAAGCTGAACCATTAAAAACAAACAAAAAAAAAAAAACAGCTACTACCAGAGAAGAGGGACCATAAAGGTTACCACTTTAGGCACCTAATGAGTAACGATGGCAACCACATTACAATTTCAGACACCATTTTATGACTTTGTAGTGAATGATATCAGGCACAACTGTACATTCATATTGGTTTTCCAGTAGCCGGAAATTATTATTAGAGAGATACAGTAGTACTATGCAGAATCTTCCAGTAGGTCCATCTAGGGGTCGCGAGGTAGAATATTTGAGACACACACAGTATAATACCCCTAGTTGGATCTGCCAGTGTGATTCCATTCTTTGATCTGAGACTCCAGGTCCTGCCCAGGCCTTTAACCTATTTGTCACTTTGTTGACCAGAGACACTTGTGTGACTCAGGCTCTAGGAGAAGGGAATAATTGAATTTCCAATTTAGTCAGTATAAAATACTCCATAACTCCCTCCCTGTAATCACCAGATTAATACTAATAATGCAAATTCATTTGGAAGAGCCACACGATTGTATAAATATTAGTGGCTTTATACTCCTTTGTAACCTTGAAGGTGACGTTAATTATCTATCACTTGTCATAACATCACTACATTCTTCTTCCCATTACTACGATCGTGAGCATTCGCAGTTCACAGATTTTTACATACTAACATCACAGAGTTGTGCTGAACTTGGATTATCTTAATTGATGTAAGTCTGTAATGATAAATAATTGGGTCTCTTGTGACCCTCAGTCTCTATTTATAAGGATGGTATATTATGCCTTTTGACACTCACACGAGCTTCATTCACAGTATCTCTGCTACACATCATAGTTGTCATTTTAATATAAACATTTAGAGCAAGTTAGTCCTTAAGAAAACAAAAATCCATTTAGTTAATAGTTCGATTACTAATTAAGCCATGGAACCGTAGCTTTTTATGACACTAATCCTTACTGCAAAAGGGAAACAGAATACAATGTTCATTTAGTTAGAAGGTTAACCTCTTGGTTGCACTACTGCACATAAACTTTAACTCTTACATAGTGTTACATCTGACCGTTATCTGCTAGTATACCAGGGAATTAGTCCCAGATAGGTTACCTGTGTTGGGTATTCATTTAATAGGTTTGCATATAGACATCAGCATCTGAACAGTCAGGTTTGGGAGGAAATATTTCAGTCAGTGGAGGGCTATCCAGGATGATATAGCGTAGAGACATTCAGAGAGTTTGGTCTGTACAGCAAGTGCATGGTCAGGGGTTGAAAGGTAAATGTGTTTGTCATCAGCATAGAGGTGACATTTGAACCCAAGAGATGTGATAAGGTCACCTAGAGAGAGTATGTAAAGAGAAGAAGAGGTTCCAGGACAGAACCTGGGGTACCCCCACAGAGAGATCAACAGAGGTGACACTGAAAGTACGATGGGAGAGGTAAGAGGAAATTCAGGATAGAGCTTTGTTATGGATACCAATAGCATGGTGAATCTGAAGAAGGGGGTGGTCCATAGTATCAAATGCTGCAGAGAGGTGAAGTAATATGAGCAGTGTGTAATGACCTGTGTCTGTGGCAGCATAGAGGTCATTAGTTATTTTAGTGAGGGTTCAAGGAGTTTAGAGGTAAAAGGCAATAATTAGATACAGGTGGGGTCAAGCTTGTTGTTTTTGAGTAAAGGTAGTATGGCTGCGTACTTGAAGGCGATGGGAAAGGTACCAGAGTGGAGAGAGGAGTAAATGTGTGAGTGTGGGGAATAAAGTAGCAAGAGACTTGAGATGGGAGGGAATGGGATCAAGAGGCAAGTGGTAGAGGGAAGAGAGGAGATCTGTAGCGACACGTCCTGCTCTATGACAGAGGAAAAGGAGTTGAGGAAGGCAAGAGGAGAGTTAGGAAGAGTTGTAGAATGTGAAGTGGATACAGAGGGGATGTCTCGACGTATGGGTTCCACCTTTTTCTTAAAATAGTCAGCAAAGTCCTGAGGTGAAATGCCAAAGAAAGACGGGTAACAGAGAGTGGTCTAAGTAGAGAATCAAATGAAGAGAAGAGGCGGCGTGGGTTAGACTTGTGAGTGTTGACAAGGGAAGAGAATTAGGTTTGTTTAGTGAGTTATGATCCGTGATACAAAGCTTTCCCATTTTAATCTTTGTCATGGATAGGAGAATTTATTGAAACACTAATTAAATCAATGTGACAACATACACTTGGTTTCTGAAGGAGTTAAGAAAGTCACAGATGATGAGTGGGGATATAAAATGGGCTTCCAGCAAGCAGCTTCTGGGATAAATTTACTGCACAAGCTTTCTTTCTATGATGGTCTTTTCTCTTCTTGCACAACAGCAAATGTAAAGCTAAGACATTTTTACTTTGTACTTTCCTTATCAATCATATTACAGGAAACAGGTGCGGAATTTAAGTATTTATGAACATCTCATAAAAATCAATTCACTTTAAGGTTATAAAAGAAGAAACTAAATGTAGGAGTCCCTCCCTAAGGACACAGAGGCCAAATGATATATGTCTAGTTTTAGGTGGTCTGAAAAATGGACCTGTTTTGTTCAGCCACTTTAGGCATACAGTATATCTTCAATCAGTCTTTTACTGACCCGACTCTTTCATAGCAATTCTTCACTCCTGCCTTTAAGCACAATTTACTGGCGGTATATTATCTGAATGCTAGTTTATCACTCATCCAGAAAACATCTTCTCATTACCAAAGTAAGGAGAGACTCTAGAATGTTTATGCCCGTGCCAGACCCACATTCATACATTGATGCACAATTATTTTTTTTTCATTTGTTTGGTTTCCGGAAAAAATAGTCACATTCTAGTAGCCAATTAATTTGTACAAAATGTGCTACCACCTCATAGTTACCTGTACATGCATCTTTCATTTTATTGACCTTTTTGCCATTTTCATTTTATTGATTAATATATTAAATATAGCTGAATGACAGGGTCAGGTTAGTACTCACACACATGTTATCTTATGAACAGAGTGGGACAGAGTGAGGGAGGCCTGCAGCTGGGGGAGAGCCAGAGCCCGGTCGTGAGAGGACCGGCAGCCGGGCCAGGCCAGAGGTCAGGCCCAAATTGCAGCGGGGGACGGTCGGGCCCCCGGCAGCCACCAGGCCCGGCCTGACCATCCACAAGGTAAGGCTGTATATTTTATATGTATTGGGGGTGTGGGGGTATTTTTTATATGTATTGGGGGATGGGGGTATTTTTATATGTATTGGGGGATGGGGGTATATGTATTTATGGAGGTGATTTTTTGGGGTATGTATTTGGTTGGGGGGATTGAGTGAGAGTGGGGTAATTGACGGAAGGTGGGGGTGTGTGCCAGGTTCCACTTGGAGCAATATGATGCAGCGCCCCGGTATACTACAGTCTGGGTGGCCTCTGCTGGGCTCCAGTCACGCTGTAATGGTGTTCCAAGGGTACAGGGGGAGAAACTCCAATGGCGCCGTGGATATCAGCTCACTCAGTGTCCTGTGGTTGATGTTTTCTCAAGGCAAACAGCTTATCAGAGAAATCCCACAAGCTTCTGCCATCAGGGGGCGTGGCTTAGTGTAACTTGTCAAATGACAGCACCACTGAACCACGAATCAAAGAGGCCCCCCAGAGCGCTGCATCATCGTGCTCCAACTGGAACCTGGCAGTTACAGCTAAGCAGAAAACCTAACCTGTTATAGGTTTAACTACAATGCCATTTTGAACCCTTATGTTTGTGAGCGCATTTATAAGGTTTCTTCAACCTGCCAATTGTATTAAGTGATAATACACTATGGGGCATGCGCGTCTGCTTTTTGGTTTTAAGATTATTTTGGAACTTGGTTTATTCCGCTGAAGCTGCTCAGAACCCAGAATACATCTGAGCCATCTACCTTTTATTATACACCTGGCACCATTGTATTGATTTATATCCTTTAATAGGATTTTTTATTTATGTATAGCTTTTTAGCGCTGAGTATCTGTTAATATATAAATATATATATATATATTATTAGGCAGGTTTGAGGGGATATAGGTATCCCCACAAACCTGCCTCCTAATAATACATGGAGAGACACCTGTGCTCAAAGAAGAGCACACCTCTAGCTAATTATGCTTGGGCATACTCTCCTGGCTTCCTTTAACAGCAGACCATTTCCAGGTGTGAGCAGCAGAGCTCTGACGTTTGCTGCTATGACAGGGGAGCTATCCAGCATGTGAGAGAGTTCAATGCTAGAGCACGAACCAAAGCACAAAAAATATTTACAACCAAAAGAAAGTGTCCATCATTCATTTTAGTTTTCTCAGCCAAACATCACTACATTTTGCTGCACCGATGCTCACAGCAGGTTGAATATGTCACATGAGATGCAAAAAGGAGGCAGGCACACAGGCTTAAGCATAGTTGAATTTAATGTGCCATACAACGAACGTTTCAGCTGAGAAACAATCATTGCAGTCAGGGAGGGAATAATGAAGGAATTACTGGCATTGCTATTAATGCAGTTGGTTGGTGAAGTACAGAACCTCATTTATTAATAATGAATTCTGACATGAAATATTGGTTATAGGGATCTATGCCCAGAGTGGTCTGAAGCCTCTTTAAGAACTTGTTACGATTAACTACACCTTAGCCAAATTATTTAATTTTATTGCATTATGTATTATTATAATTTCTGCACATATTTGGAAGTTAAAAGCATAATTACAATTTTGGATGTCTACTCTGTCTGTACAATATCATACTCTGAACAAAGTTGGCACTGCAAATGTGGCGTGTACCTGTACATTAGAGTAAAGATGCATACTGTTCCAAACAAACTCCCTACATAAATGCAGAAGAGATACTGTAAGGATGTCCTGGGTACAGAGTTATGATAACAATACATGTTACATTTATTGAGCAGGGTTATATATTATATTCCTATAATATATTTGAACACATTTCATGGACAGAAAGGATTCACTGATCCCATGGTGTGTTTTCCCTGAGCCCGGCGCTGAGGCCATATGTTGTGAATAAACTGTTTTGTGGTTCAGTTTGACCCAAATTATGATAACTATATCTGCACTTGTGACATGTAAGCAATGTTGTGTTTTTTTTTTGTGAAGTTAGCGACTACAGTGAATGTGTGATGTAGGACAGGGGATGCGCAAACTTTTCAGTATGTGCCTCCCTGTCTGCTCTCCCCGCCCTGTTCGCGCCCCCCCTTCCTTACCTGTTCTCCGGCAACTTCTGATGTCATGTGACGCATCGCCAGAAGCCGCCGGAGATCAGGTAAGGGAACTTACAGACGCCTCACGTGCGCTCCTCGGCATTTAATTTAAATGCTTTGTGGAAGAGCGCGGGGCCTCTGTAAGCGCTGAAACCCCGCCCCCCCCCCGAGAATCCTGCGCCCCCCAGTTTGTGCACCCCTGATGTAGAACATGATCTTTTTCACGAAGAGAACTCTTCCTTTTGTGACATTTTGGAGAACCTACAGTATTGTTCTGATTCTGTAACACTAACTTTTGTCATCATGATTATAACCTGTTACATTTCTCTCTGTACTTTGCAACATTATATCAACCAGCAATGTAAATAGACATAAATCAGATTGCGTAGCATCTCATCTTTGTACCTAAATGTTTTTTTCTTAGCCCTTTCAAATTCCTATCTATGCCTTTAAATATTAAACCGTATTTCCATTTGCAGCATTCAAAAATCTTTGATGCAATATCTAATTTCCCCTTTTATTAGTACAGTTCAGATTACTGAAATCAATTTATTATATATTATGCATTGACATTTCCAAAGTCTGGCTAGAAATAATGTTTCTGACATTATAAATATATGGATCACATGCAGTCGGGTGTGATTGTGGCTCTTATTAAGTCTCTCTGCTTACTACACTACCTGCTGCAGTGGCGGAACAGGAGTATAGCTCACAACATGCTCAAATGATCCTGGTGTTTGTGAGTGCGATGTTTTTAGATTTGTTCAGATGATTAAATTGCCACATAGATTTTACACATGGAGCATGTGTTTTTTTTCCTCTTGTTTTTATAGGTATTGTGATAGGAAGTGGTTAATCCTTGGATCAAGATGCCTGGATTATATTACTGTTTTTTTTTTAAATTTAAAATATATATATATTGTACCATTGTTATATCATCTGGACTTTTTATTGGTACACAGCTTAATTTTTTATATATTTGGTTCTTCCCATATGCCTATACGGATATCACTACTGATATTTCTATATTGGCAATATTGGTTACACCATAGATGGCTTACACATTATTTCATTTAATTAGATATTTTTAGTATCAATACTCAATCATTATAGGGCACTGTCTTATCTTTGTTTAAAAAAAAAAAAAAATTATATATATATATATATATATATATTATATATAGTCCACAGGAGATCAGTACACACTGTAATGAGGCAAAGGCAGATGCTAGTCCCATAGAGTAACACATAGCACAGCACGCCCTGAAGAAGTCTCCTTGTGGGACAAAACGTCGGCTTACGTGTGTCTATGTTTGAATACAAGACTATTTTTGGATTAACCCTGTGCAGTTTGCCGTCTCTTTACTGGTCTTTGGATAGGTTCGTATGCTGTGTGTTATATATACTATATATATATATATTATATATATATATAATTATATATATATATATATATATTAATCAGCTAAACCCCGTTATAACGCCCTCGTTATACCGCGATTCGGTTATAACGCGGTTTTCCCCCGTGGCTCCCGTTTAAAAAAAAAAAAAAAAAAAAAAAAAAAGAAAATTACAAAAAAAAATTTTTTTTTGCACACTCCACACCCTGCACCACTCACTGCACACACACTGCTCATTGCTCACATTGCACTCCACTGCACACACACTGCACCTTCACACACACTGCTCATTGCTCACACTGACACACTGCACACACACTGCACACTGCACACACACTGCTCATTTCTCACACTGCACACACTGACACACTGCCCACACCCACTGCTCATGCCCACCTGCACACCTGCACACACACTGCACACTGCACACACACTGCTCATTTCTCACACTGCACCCACTGCACACACTGCACACACTGACACACTGACACACTGAACACACGGCACACAACACTTCACAACTGCACACACACTCCTCATTGCTCACACTGCACAACTGACACACGGCACACACACTGCACAACAATTATTATATAGAAATAAACAGCAACTGCACTTTAACAGATGTATTTTGCCTGTACAACGTCTTGTGACTTTGTTTCACAAAGTTAAGGGGGTGGAAGTCATTGTGCTGTGGGGGTTGGGGGGTGGCGGGGCCCCTGCGCTGCGGCTACGGCGGGCCCCTGGACTGCGGCGGGGGGGGGGGGGGGGGGGGTAGCGGTCTGTGTGTGTGAGTGCAAGTGCCTGTCTGTGTGTGTGTGTGTGAGTGCGTGAGTGCCTGCATGTGTGTGCGCGCGTGTGTGTGTATGAGTGCGTGAGTGCGTGAGTGCTTGTGTGTGTGTGTGTGTGTGTGTGTGTGTGTATGTATGAGTGCATACTATTCCTTAGATAGGTGAACACACAAGATAATACAAATAACAGACAAGAAATAGCACTTACTTAGGGGTTGGGTAATGAAGCAATCAGGTACAGGATTGGCAATTCATACAGCAATCAGGCATCAAGTAGTTGGTAAAATCGAAGACACTGGGCATAGGTCTGACACTGGTTTATATGTGATTTCAGTTCTATACACTGGCATTGAGTGCAAGTCATTGGAAGACAATTATCTGCACCCAATCTCTCCTTGCCAGCTAACGTAGGAACATTGTTAGATCATACCCCCAGCTAGTTGGCACATGCGTACTTCTGGCCCTTGGGGTCTCATTTCTTTAGCCCCACACCAAAGTCAAGGCGCCTACAAGTCTACCAGACCTGAATTTGGTCAGGAAACCCTTTGTCTGTAAGTGTGAATTACAACACTTACAGACCACTCAAGCTCTGCGTTTCTCCGCCCTAATGTATATAGCCAGAGTGGCTGAGCATTTGATCAGGGGGTCTTTTGTAGACAACGGGTCGCCCCCCTGAGCATTTACATTAAACAGAGCCAGTAACTTTCGCGGGCTTTTATCCCCGCTTTGAAACACAGTACAGGCATACCCCGCATTAACGTACGCAATGGGACCGGAGCATGTATGTAAAGCGAAAATGTACTTAAAGTGAAGCACTACCTTTTTCCCACTTATCGATGCATGTACTGTACTGCAATCGTCATACACGTGCATAACTGATGTAAATAACGCATTTGTAACAGGCTCTATAGTTTCCCCGCTTGCGCACAGCTTCGGTACAAGTAGGGAGCCGGTATTGCTGTTCAGGACGTGCTGACATGCGCATGCGTGAGCTGCCGTTTTCCTATTGGGCAATATGTCCTTACTCGCAAGTGTACTTAAAGTGAGTGTCCTTAAACCGGGGTATGCCTGTACATTTTTCAATATCTAGATATATTAAAATAATCTGTTCGGCTGGGCCGAGCGGGCCGAAACTTGCCAGACCCTCATGCCGGAGAGGACTCTACATGGTGGCCAAGTTTCAGCTTACTGCGACCCACCGGACCGGAGATACAAAATTACAGTTTAAAAGCCCTTTTGGAATACAAGGCTTTTTTCCGCCATGCAAGTCAATGGCAGAAACCCAAACTTTGCAATTACCCTGACTCCGTTCTGTTTCCCCGAGAGGGTCGGTATTTGCCATGCAATCCTGCCTGAACTAGGACTACATGGTGGCCGAATCTCAGCCCTCGAGGTTGAACAGAACCAGAGTTATGGGTTCTGGATTTCTGCTCATTCTGACTTAGCCGTTTTCACTCACGGCTCTTCCCTCCGCCATTAGAGTAAATGGCGCGACCCTCGTGGTGAGCGCGACCCTTTACGGGGGTCCTTAATTCTTGGACCTGGTGGTGGTCGAGTGTGGGGGTTACTAGGGTCTAGTGGCAAAAATAATTTTATTCCTAGGTGCCCTTGAACCTAAGTTTCCCACACCAATTGTATGTGAACTTGACCTAGTGTTTTCAAAAGCTCTTTTTTAGATATTGTATCCGCTTCTGCGGTCTGCGGTTTGGATGGCTGCCAACCCGTTCCTGGAGGTCGGCGTCGAGGAATCCCCATTGAAATGAATGGCTCCATTGACTTAAAATAGGGAACCGCCGCTCCTCCTCTCGGGCGCCACCTGCAGGTCTTCTACTGAAACGGGCCCAAATCACTGGATTCGCCATAGGATTGTATGGAGCTGCAATGGCGACCTATGGAGAGCTGCAAACTGGAGCCTGTAAAGGTGGGAAAATGAAACAAAGGGCTATAATCACTTCCTAACTATTAACCCTTCTCCTCCCGAACGGATCCCAGTGTGAGTGTTGGTGCAGACACCGGAATGGGGACATACATGGTTACAGGGGAATACACATTTGGGTGCTGAAGCAGGGTAACAAACACATTACTGGACCCCTGTCCAGTTAACCCCTTGCCTCCCAAGTGAGGTCAGGGGCCGGTCATTTGGGGAGCAGCCCCTTTAATACTGGGCCAATCCCCCTCTCCCTCTACAGTGTATTTGAACAAACAGGGCACTGAACCAACGTTTCGTCCAGGGAGAGGGACCTCACTCAGGGTTGTCGCACAACCCTGAGGAAGGTCTCTCTCCGGAGACCGAAACGTTGGTTGCCGTGCCCTGTTTGTTCAAATACACATTTGGAATTTAACACCTGTGTGATGTCTCTCTCTACTGGACCTACATCTTGTAATTATATTATATATGTTGTTCGTCTATTCTTTTTTGATATATTAAAGATCAGTCAGACTAAGCAGTACTGATACCATCTGATAATATAATATATAAATATATATATAGATACTAATTATATTATATTATATAGTATATATATATAAGGTGTATAATTATATATCTACTAGATATATTTATCTATATAAAAGAAAAATGAAAACAATTCAGACGCAATAGAGAATTTCCTTATATGAAAAATCCTTATAGGAGAGGAGCTGATGGTGTATTTTGATAGTAGATCAGATATTGTCCTGAACATTGCAATAAGCAACAACAAATGTCAATGTAGCAGGAGCATTAATAAGTGTTGTATTGAGAAAGGAAATAATCACTTACAATGTTGCATGGCACAGACACCTGCCTTACCTGGGTGCAGTTGGACTCACAGTAAGAAGTAACCGATCTGTGGGGTATGGAGGCGGAGACACAGAAAAAACTGGACATACAAACACACTCTAATGAGATTTTACACCAACAAATTGCTTGCAACATTGTAAGTCATTATTTCCTTTCTCCATACAACACTTATTAATGCTCCTGCTACATTGACATTTGCTATTGGTTATTGCAAATCCCTCTCCTTGCAGTCCCTCTCCTATAAGGATTTTTCATATAAGGAAATTCTCTTATTGCGCTGAATGTTTCATTTGTCATAGATACCTTAGGTTTTGGTGTTAAAACCATAATTGTGGCTGCATTCTTAAGAACATACTTAACCCCATTGTAATCGGGCACTTGATATATCTTGAAAAAAAAATTATATATATAACTTATTGATATAATATATGATAATGTGTATTGGGTTGTGGTGTGTATTTATATATATTAATATATCTAGATTATATGATGATATATATATGAATAGGATATTTAATTAATAATATAGATATATATATATATATATATATATTACTATAATATATATATATATATATATAACAAGTGTTAGACAAACCTATACATTGCACACCCCGCCCCCGGCGAGGTGAGTAACATCGTGGCGAGCTCCTATTGGCCCAAGAGACCACGTGGGGTACTAGGTGGCGGAGATTTTTTTTTGTTTGGCGAGTAGATTTTTTGGTGATTTGTCGACCACTGTATTATATCTACTGTATATATATATTAATATATATAATATCTATAATATAATATATATATATGGGAAAAAGGGAAGAGAGAGCGCCACGCCCATAGCGTAAAAATTGTATTTTAATGGGGGAGGGGGGGAAAGGGGGGGGTAAAAAATGCACCACAAGGGTACAATAAAATCTAGCATTGGTGAGATAATCACCACCATCGGTTAGTTGCTGCAGCGTCTTGGGGCACGTCCCAAGTCTTGCAGTATCAGGATCGTAGTCCCAACAGTGTCCAGGGCAGATGGTATTCAATACAACTGTATTAGATATCTGGAAAATGGCTCCGTGTAGTACAGGCTTCTGCAGCCGTTGCGCATGGTCAGTCCGTTCCAGCGCTCGGGTGATGACGTCAGTGTCAATGCGTCTGACGTGATGACGCTCCCTGATTGCGTTTCGGCAACTCTCGGGTAACTTTTCCAAAGGGAAGTTGTATTATTATTACAGTGTTCGACAAACTATACATTTGCACCACGGGCGAGTGGATTAACATCGTGGCGAGCTCCTATTGCCAAGCAGCACCCGTGTGGGACGTAGGTGGGGAGTAGATTTTTTTGTTGGCGAGTAGATTTTTGGTGATTTGTGACCACTGTATATATACTGTATATATACTGTATATTATATATTATATATATATATATATAATATATATATATATAATAATATATATATAGATTATATATATATATAAAACATTCATTATGGTGGCAGTCAGCCAACTCTCTCCTACCCGCACACAACTGTAAATGCAAGAAATGTCTCACATTTTTATACTATTGCGATAAAACATTTGAATCTTCCAGTGACGCTATTCCCTTTTGCATTATTATTATGCCTGCTAAAATCAGCAATGCAAATATTATTCATAATTAAAAATGTCGTCCACCTTCACAGAAAACTTCAAGACTTCTCACACCATTCATGTGCTTCAAACATCATTAAAAATGATCATGTTGTTTCCCACTCATATGAATACAGTGCTACAATCACATTCTTCATTTATCAGGAGTATTAAAGAACATTATTTAAAAGTTGCCATTTAGAAATTAATATAAACCGATTGGGGTGACATCAAAGTCACTGAAGACTTCAGTTCAATGAGGTTGTAGAGGTAATCTTAGCTAGAATGCTCACACACTTAATGACAACTCTCATACATTATACATGGTGTACAAGATGTTCAAATACAATTAAAGTTGCAGCTCAGGTTAACTTTCTCCTTAATAGTAAAAACACTGTTGATTAAGATTTTACTGATTGTTATTCCTGCTGAGTGAAACCAATGTGTTTAAAGGGTGGGGACACGGCACATCAACATGTCAGATAAGATATGAAGCATTGGAGACTTTTTATATTACATAGTTACATACAAAGATAGAAAATAGTAGCGCCAATTAAGGTAGTTGTGAAAATCTAAAAAATATGTGTTAAATGCAGATATAAGTGAGTTAATATTATAATTGAAATGGATACTCAATTAATAATATTAAAAAATATCTACGGACACTGAGCTGAATATTATTACTAAGACACATTTTAAGCCAGTGTCCGTCAACAATTATGTTCATGCCTCTAGCAACCATAAAGATAAATGGATCAAGAACATACCCGTGGGCCAGTTTCATCGGATAAAGAGAAACTGCTCGCGGGATATAGATTTTATTTCCCAATCAAACATCTTGTGGAAGAAATTCATTGAAAAGGGGTATGAACATAGACATGTTGCGGAGTCCTTTAATAGAATCCAGTTGCTTGATAGAAATGATTTATTGTCCAAATCTAAATTTAAGAGATTAAATTCTATCAGTGGAAGTCACAATTCTTTGAGAGGCAATTCTTCTGTTCCTAAAATACCCACATTCGTTACTACTTTCAATCAGTCGTCAAGCTATTTTGAATAGACATTGGAGACTACTCAAATGCGATCCGCATTTGGGGCCCGTGTTACCCGATAAGGCATCTGTCCTATATAGGAAAGCAAGAAACCTTAAGGGGCTCCTTGCACCTAGTAAAATCAGACAATGGTCAATCCACCACTGCTGCCTCTTCAGGGTCATTTGGGAATTCCACATGCGGACACAGTCGATGTATTACTTGCAAGCATATTGTTACTGATTCATCTTTTACATCATTTACAAAAGGGAATATTTATAAAGTAAAAAGAAACATCCATTGTTTGAGTACCTTTATTGTATACTGTATATGTTAACTTGCAGTTGCGGGTACCAATACGTGGGCCACACAATTTGACCTTTGAGTACTCATTTCCTAGAGCACAAACGTAATATTATCAACAGTAATCGTGTTCACAGTGTTTCCAGACATTTCAATTTAATACACAATAAAGATCCGATATCTCTTAAGATCATTAGTCTGGAACACATTTCGCCCCTTGTTTCGGGGGGCAATAGATTCAAGTCTGTGCAAAAGGGAAACTTATTGGATCTACCAGTTGGGCACCTTGGCCCCTGGTAGATTCAATGAGTGCTTGGATACTAGCACCATAGTTTAGTTCCCGGTCAGCTGTTCTCCTTCTTCCTTTGCCTGGGTTTCTCTTTGTACATACTGAGATTAGTACCCACACTTGTGTGTGTGCAGTCTCTGTCCTGCCCTCTTGAAAGTTCCTCATTATATTACATTTATTCTTTTTATTATTATTTTTATATTATATCTTTACACACATTTACATATTGATTTATTTTTATTTTTATATTATTTAAGTATTTTTCTTATTTTTTTACACTTATTTTCAGTATTAATTAAACATTTCACATTTATTGATTTTCATATTTTTAAAATTGGAGGACCTTTACTCCAAAGAAGAGTACCTTAAAGGGACAATAGCACAAATCTACCAAGTTGTATTACTACAAACTAAAGAGCAAACAAACAAAAACACGTAAGACTGTAAGCAAGATATAGGTCATGAACTGGGCGATGGGAAATCAGGCGATATATTATAGGTTGGCCAGATAATCTAGCTGTTAAGCAATCCAGGAAACCAACCTTAAAATTCTCCATAGGTAGTACTATACCCCAGTCCGGTTCCACTCCTTCTTCCAAACAATCACTCCCTCCCCCTCCCCCCCCCAATGCTGGCTTAATTGGGGCCAAAGTGACGCATTTAAACATATATGGTGGTTATGCCTCGAGATCACCCTATTCTGGGGGAAAATGAAACGGTTGATAATTCAGACCACAGGACTACACCCACCCTTGAATATGGAGTCGGTGCTAATCCATATGCTAATAGAGGATCTGGATAGGAACCTAGATATATTAATAACACACATTTTAATCATAATCAACAGCTAAATCCACGATAGCAAGACACTGGAAACAGGTAGATCCTCTGACGTTTACCGAAGTCAAGAATAAAATAAACCATATAATGATAATGGAAACATTTTTGCACTTACTGGCGGACAGATATAATAGGAGAATGAAAGAAATAGGTGCACTCATTGGAGTTATGCAACTGCCTCAGGTTGGGGAGACCTATAATATAGAACACACCCTCTTAAAAATAAAAGGATCCGGCACTCCAGAGGTCTTCAAACAAATAAAGAGGTTTTAATCCACATAGATCAACGTTTCGGTCAAACACACTGACCTTACTGGCGGACAGGAATAATAGACATCTGAGAGTATGGGAACCATGGGTGACATACCGTGACCCAAACTAACCTAATACTTGGTTGAATGTATATTTCAACTGCTCTGAAATAAGAACTGTGAAACGTTGAGTGTGCTATGTATGTTGTACTGACTTCTTTCCAAAATGCCAAATGTCTGTAGTGTGGAATTGGTTCCCCTTAAACACCCTCCCCTTTTCTATTTCTGTAACTCCTCCCTCTCTCCCCCATGTATAATTTTTTTAAACCAATAAAATAGAAGTTTAAAAAAAAAGGAGGATACAGGTTTTACGATGTTTCATATTCCATTCAATTGTCTGTATCTCTGTGTCATTGAGTGGCTGGAACGGGTCTCCCACCACCTGGAGGGCTATTACTGTGGGTGATTGCTCCTTATAGCATAGAATGCTCGATCTAGAGTTAAGTATCCTTGGAATTAAGCTACAGTACCAATATTCTTTATTTTATTTAGTTGTTTGCATTGAGCTGATACATATGGCACAAGGTTAATGTTAAGCAGCTCGAAACAGTTTATTTTTAAAATACAAAATCCAATATTAGACTTTCAACTCACTAATTAAATGCAGCTGAAGTCTCAAATCTAGCACATCTGTATGCAGTGGCCATTACATTTGAGAGGAAAGTACCAATCAGTGACGATATATAAATAATAGTGTAAATATAGAAGTTGACCCAGAGGTTGTTGGACTTGTAATATTCCTTCCTCTTTCTTCAAATAAAAGTTGAGTTTAAGAAAATGGTGGCAGAATCTTGTTACTAATGTTAACAAATGTGAAATGATTAAAAATGAATGTTTAAAATTCCCTTTTTATTGAGTAAATGTAAAAAATATATATTTTGCTGTTTATTATTCCACTTCCAGTCACAATGGCCAAAGGATGTTGACAGCTCTAATCGACCGGCTAGTCCATGAGAAATAATGCTAGCGTATTAAGCATGTTTTACCTACAAATGAATGATTTCTGCTGCTTGATATTAACTTTCACAGACACTCTTTAACATGGGCAATTTCTTTCTGTAAGATCTTTGTGACCTTATCAGTTGTTATTTGTCAGTCCTATGATCCTGATATTGTTTTGCAGCCTGTACAGTATATCTATTTTCCTCTTCACTTTGCATTTGTTCCATGCAATTTACAGAATTGCAGTAAGCACTGCTATGGAGTTTCTTTATTTCTGATACAAGTTGAAAAAAAAAGTTGCAGACATATCTCTGTAAAGAACCACCTTATTTGGCAATTTTAATGCAAACTTCACCAGTTTAGCTAAAGTCCAATATAAACTCACAGACAGCAAATATTCCTATTTGGGTTTCATTGGGTTTCATTAAGACCTGCTACTGTACGTAGTTCTGTACATAGAGCTTGACATGAAGTACTGCATACAAATACTAAGAAAACGTGTGTTGAATGTAAGAACACGATTAATCACCAACATATGACACTGGTGATTTAGGTAAGTAAATGAATGTTTAACACAATGCACATTTATCCCCTGTGATATTATAAAGACGAAAAGCCAAGGTGCATACAGCAAGGCCCCGCTAATACGGCGGGTTCCGTTCTGGGGACCCTCCTTAAAGCGAAAAATCGGCGGAAAGTGTAACGGGCGATTTTCGTTAGGTGCGCATGCGCAGACCGGCAATGCGCCATTCTGCGCATGTGCGACAGAAAAAAATTCCCTCCATTCTGCGCATGCGCGACCCCGGGCCAGCCCGTTCTGCGCATGCGCGGACATGGCGGCCCCCTTCTCGGCACCGCCGTAACGGCGGATCGCCGAAAAGTGGAGCGCCGAGAAGCGGGGCCCTGCTGTACTTACAAACTTGGCGACCAGGTACAATTCGAAGTGGGCTGCAAAAAAGCAGCATCAAAGAAACTAAACCTCATTGAGAGCAACAGGAAATGTTCTTTGATAAAACTAGTGTTTTGGTTGCAGCTTTTGTGCTGTATAGTATTTGTGTGGCAAGGATACTTGATAAATACTCTGGCACTCTCCCCATTAAGGCCCAGATACACAGAGATCCGCTATTGACTTCACGAGGTGTTAACTTCAGTTAACAGATCTTTACGTGCGAGCAGGGATCTTCAAAGCTCACCAACGCAGTGTTAATTGATGTTTTCAGCCGTCACGAGCCCTTTGCGTTAGTATAACAGACGTTCATGCTAATGGTATGCAGAAGAGGTGCTCCCTGTAACATCGCCTACCCTCAGAGCTCCGTTATAGGTAATGCAGGGGCAGAGAGTTCCATTTGACAAGAGTCCCAAGTGTTATACGGTATATATGTGTATATATATATATATATATATATATATATATATATATATAGCGTGATGACATCACAGCATGATGAAGCGACATGGTGTGCATTCACAGATAGCGTCACATGCACGGAAGAGGTACCAGCTGCTACCTGTGAGTAGAATCAGCTGAGTTTTGGCGCGATTTTTATAATTTATGCATGCATATAGAGTCTGTGTTCCCCTTTCATGCCAGCACTCCCAGTTGAAGGCCAGTTCAGGCCAAAACACGTAGGAGTGGGAGCTTGGTAGGGGGACTCATTCCTTCCATCTGGTATCAGGGACCACCTGCAGGATACACTGTTTTACTTCTGCTTATTGGTGACGTATTTGGAACTTGCAATATTTTTGGACTGTTTTTTCTTCATGCTTAGCTTGTTTTGGCTACATTAAGAGTTCATGTACTCTTGTAGCCTCACATGGTACTGTATCACCATCTTGGATTTGGTAATTAGCCTTCCTTCTGTTGCCTGTTTGCATGTTGTTGATGTGTGGCATGTTTTATATACTTTGGCATCAAGGTATTTTGTGGTATATCACACTATTGTACATTTGTGCTTATTTTTCTAATAGCCATTGAGTTTAACCACTTTCCTGTTTGCCTATCATGCATGCACACCTTTGTCATCAAACCCTGTTGGGGTTTTGATTTGGTGTTCTGATGTCCAGACACTATTACAGCCAATCCTTTGCTTTATATTTCTTTTCCCTCCAGATTGTTAGGCCCATGTCCCCGTCCATTTTATTTTTTTTCCTCCCCTGTTTTTACACACCATAATAAACTTTATTTTTTTCTATATACCTG